>CM077598.1:68964540-68967040 GCA_039654915.1 Aquilaria yunnanensis | reverse complement strand
TCTTTATCAATTAACTCCACACATAAACATCAAATCATCAATGACTATGGTTTTATAGTACCATCACCATATATTCAAGTAATGTTCACTCTCGGCCATATAGCTCAACTTCACATAACAATGCTCTCCACCCATTCAATCCAACATATGATCACTATATCATCAATAATCAAAGCTCATGGCATCAATGCCATGTAATTAGAGGTAGAACATGAATTACCTCAAATCCAATTTTCGGCCAACACACTAACTTTCACAAACTTGGTGTTCTTCACCCCAACAACCTAACACAAGGTGAAATAATCATTAACAAGCATCACACATGGATTAATTCCCATGAATTCCAAGAAGAACACCAAGAACACTTGTTCATCACATTCGGCCAACATTTCACTTTCATACTGAAACATTTCTTGCTCATTTAACTTAATACATCTTCAATTGAGCACTTAGGGTCCTTGTACATGGAAGAACTACCATGAATTCAAGGAGATATGGACTTTACCTCAAACCCTAGCTCAATTGGCTTGGCCTTCCTTCAACCTTCAAGAACAAGCTTGATTTCCAAGTGAACTAAGGCCGAAACAAGTCTCCCCAAGCTTGAATTCTTCAAAAGCTTCCAAGATTAGCTTGATTTTGAGGAGAAACTTGGATGTGCACTCAAGGAAGAACTCTCGGCCAAACAAAGCATGGAAACCTGAAAATGAACTAAGTAAAATGGCCTTGGTAGTTTCGGCCGAATGTCTTTAAGTTTTTGTTAGCTAAAATGCTAACTTTGGCCTTCCAATAAAATGCATGGTGCAAAGTAGTCTTCCAAGCTTACAAGCCCACAAAACCGCCATTAAATCCTTGATTCCAATGACACTTTAGTCCATTCATGGCCCAAGATGCCAAGCAAATAAACAACACAAGTACCAAGGTGTTATATACACACATGCATAACCTGCCATGACTAGATCACAAACTAGTTAGTTTGTTTAGTTAACTAGTGAATAGTACACTTAGTGGTAGACAAGAATGTGACTAGCAATCATTGTTGTCTCCCACAATTTTGCTTAGTACACCACTAGTCCACATAAATTTTGCATGGCCGAAACTTCCACTTTCCAAGTTTGTAGTTTTAATTGTATTACTTACCCAAGTGTACAATTTCATCCCCTTTCTTCGATTTCTGCTGGGTTTTCCATAGTTCCTTCCTATGTGCATTTAGGCCCTGAAAGTCTCCACTTTTGCACATAAGTCACTGAACTAATTCCATAGTCCCTCTTACTTCCTTTTTTCTGTTTCCTCTCATTTTCCTTGGTTCTCCTTGGCCTAAGCCAAGCATTTAGGAGGTGCCTAACACAATGCGCCCTCTCCGTGCCCTCGCGTGCCCTCAGAACGCCATCCCCGTGCCCATGCGTGTCCCCACCGTGCCCTCGCGTTCCCCCAGCGAGCCCTCGCGTCCCCCCAGCGTGCCCTCACCATGCCCCATCGTGCCCTCGCGTGCCCCAGCGCGCCCTCCCCATGCCCTTGCGTGCCCCCACCGTGCCCCAGCGCGCCCTCTCTATGCCCTCGCGTGCCCCCACCATGCCCCCACCGTGCCCTCGCGTGCCCCAGCGCGCCCCCACTGTGCCCCAGCTCGCCCTCCCCGTGCCCTCGTGTGCCCTCACCATGCCCTCAACGTGCCCCAGCGTGCCCCCAGCGTGTCGTGCCCCAGCTCGCCCTCCCCGTGCCCTCGCGTGCCCCTACCGTGCCCCAGCGCCCCCTCACCGTGCCCTCGCGCGCCCTCACCGGGCCCTCGCGCGCCCTCACCGTGCCCCAGCGTGCCCTCACCGTGCCCCAGCTCGCCCTCCCCATGCCCCCATCGTGCCCCAGGGCGCCCTCCCCGTGCCCCCATCGTGCTCTCACCGTGCCCCAGCGCGCCCTCCCTGTGCCCTTGCGTGCCCCCACCGTACCCTCACCGTGCCCCAGCGCGCCCTCAGCATGCCCTCAGCGTGCCCCCATCGTACCCTCAGCGTGCCCCCATCGTACCCTCAGCGTACCCCCACCGTGCCCCCACCGTGCCCTCAGCGTGCCTCGCGCACCCACACTGTGCCCCCACCGTGACCTCGCGCACCCACAGCGTGCCCCAGCGCCCTTGCATGCCCCCAGCGTGCCCTCAACGTGCCCCAGCTCGCCCTCCCCGTGCCCCCGCCGTGCCCCCGCGTGCCCTCAGCGAGCCCTTGAGTGCCCCCAGCGTGCCCCTACGTGGCCTAACAGTGCCCCCAGTGTGTCCCCGCCTGCCCAACCTCGCCCTCACCGTGCCCCAGCGTGCCCTCACCGCGCCCCAATGTGCTATCACCGTCGCCTCACCATGCCCCCAGCAAGCCCTTGCGTGCCCACACCTACCCCCAACACGACCAACATGTATTCCCTCCATCCCACAGCATTTCCCCCTGGGAAATACGCCTTCCCCCCACATTGAGGAATGTGGGGAAACGTGGGGAAACAAGGGGGAATGTGGGGGGCTATGACCGAG
>CM077598.1:68944540-68957040 GCA_039654915.1 Aquilaria yunnanensis | reverse complement strand
CCATACAATTTTTCCAAACCATGCAAACACTTCATTCACAAGGAGAAAGCCCTCCAAGGCTATCCCATATATGTCCAATACACAAATTAATTACATTCTCTTGCATCTAGCAACTTTATGTGGCCAAAACAGAATTTACAAGTAAGCAGCCTATCATTCACACTTACGCAGCTTTGCACCACATCACTTACATAGCCAAAACATTACACAAATGTTCACATACTTGTCTCATATTACATACACTACATGTACATGCATACATTCACTACAATATGGTCTTAACTCAGCTAAATACGCACCCTAGGTTACAGGAGGTCCTGAGACACAATGGACTCCAAAAACAGGATGCTGGACAGCTGCTGCACAACACAGTAAGTACCACCATTAAAAATACCAAATGTGCTCCTAAAATCACCAAAATTTCCAGATCATAACTAGACATATGGAAGTTCATGTACCTGAAATTTCAGATAAAAAATAAAATGAAAAGGGTTAGTTTGAAGGTGATCTTTCAGCTGGACCTGAAATGACAGAATTGAGGGGAGTAAGTTTCAGTGAGAAACTTAGTAAGGGTAGCACTTGGGTTCAATAGGCAATGTAACCATCATTAAAACCTGAATACAAAGACACTAAAACACAGAAACCACAATGCATATATACAAGATATAGCAACCAAATGCAGCAGCCAAACACAAACAACAAACACATGAAATGTGGCAGCAACATATACCACAGGTTAGTCCATAAAACACATAATAAACACAACCAAATCACTATGGCAGCCCTCCTCAAGCTAATGCTTGGTCTTAGGAGGATTTTAACACTATTTAGTACTAACTTTTGGGCCCTAGAAACCCAGAAATTCGCTGCCATCACTGTGCACTTCACACTAGGTCACAAAACCTTCAATAAGTGCACTCCCCTCACTAAGCTTGGTTCATCAAGCTCATGGCTCTCTTCCAAGCTTAGCCCTAGCTCCATGGTTGCTTGAAAATACAGAAAACAACCCATGAGAGCAAGAGAACCCTTACCTTGATGGGTATGCTGAAATTGGAGCTTGATCCTAGGTGCACTCAAGCAATAGCACCAAATAGCTTCCAATTGTGCTTCCTTGACTTCAATTGCAAGTAGTTCTGAGTTTGAAGGTATGGTGGCTATGGAGTAAGTGTGAAGGAGAGGGCTGGCTTTCTTTTTCTTGTGGAGGCTGAAATTTAGAGAAGCAAAGGTGGTCTTGACTACTTAAATAGTCAAAAGTACACTAAACACACTTAAGTAGTCTTAACCTTGTCTTATGTCATTTTCCTTGCTACAAGACTATGGTTTCTTAGTCTTAATCTCTTGGCCCACATTAGACCATCCTTATCTTCCTTTAGCAGCCCTCCTTATGTGGGATAACCCCACAAAACTTCCATTTGACTTAAGTCAAAGACATACACATCTTAAGGCCTACATTAGAACACTTAGGTCCTTTATGCCTTTTTGTGTTTTCTTTGTCCTTAGTTGTCTTCCATAAGCAATTTGGTCCTCCAATAGCACTTTCATACCATTCATATCCTTCTGATAACTCTCCAAATCTCTTTTGTGAAAGTTTTGCAATTGGGTACCCGAATTTCCAAAATCTTACAAAAAAGTCCATAGGTTGCTTGACAAACAAGCAATCCTTAAGGCTTTTCTTGGGGACCAAGTTACCAAATTGGAACACTTTTAAGGAGGTGTTGATCATGCCTTTTACCCCCCATACTTCAAACACTATGGTGAGAATTACACAATATAATGGTTTTTAGCCATTATGATGCACTTGTAATTCTCCCATTTTTTGAGGTGGTAACACCGCCAATCAGCTTCCTTCCGCCTTACGGGTTTTCTTGCCCATTGACTCGCACACATGTCAAACTCCTTGCTCCGTGTTTCAAGACGGGTCGAATGGGGAGCCCGCAGGCCGACGCCATGAGCACGCAGATGCTAAAGCACGCCGTGAGGCGTGTGCTGCAGGCCACAATCGAGGTGACGCGATCTCCACGAGCATTTCAAAAGCCCGGGCTTAGGATGCCAACACAATCCGCATCGATCCACACCCCGAGCCGATCGGCGGACCGGTTTGTGCCGTTCCGCATCCGACCGGGGAGCATCGCCGGCCCCCATCCGCTTCCCTCCCGACAATTTCAAGCACTCTTTGACTCTCTTTTCAAAGTCCTTTTCATCTTTCCCTCGCGGTACTTGTTCGCTATTGGTCTCTCGCCCGTATTTAGCCTTGGACAGAATTTACCGCCCAATTAGGGCTGCATTCCCAAACAACCCAACTCGTAGACAACGCCTCGTGGTGCGACAGGGTCCGGGCACAACGAGGCTCTCACCCTCTCAAGTGCCCCCTTCCAAGGGACTTGGGCCCGGTCCGCCGCTGAGGACGCTTCTCCAGACTACAATTGGAACGCCGAGGGCGACCAATTTTCAAGCTGGGCTGTGCCCGGTTCGCTCGCCGTTACTAGGGGAATCCTGGTAAGTTTCTTTTCCTCCGCTTATTGATATGCTTAAACTCAGCGGGTGCTCCCGCCTGACCTGGGGTCACGATGCGCGCTGTGACTGCATCGGGGTTGTCCACGAAACACACCTCAAGGGCATGATGCGAATGATGCTCTAACAACGGCAGGCTAAGCACACACCACCGCTCATCATGGCATACACCGCCCTGGGTTCCTTCATTTGGGCCAACCGCATTGCTGTGCATACGGGAAGGCCAGTATCAGCCGCACATAGCCCTCACAGACATTACCACGAGGGTGGGGGGCTACAATGCGTGACACCCAGGTAGATGTGCCCTCGGCCCAAAGGCTTGGGGCGCAACTTGCGTTCAAAGACTCGATGGTTCACGGGATTCTGCAATTCACACCAAGTATCGCATTTCGCTACGTTCTTCATCGATGCGAGAGCCGAGATATCCGTTGCCAGGAGTCATTTTAGATTTCATTTCAACGCTTGATCCCCACCTCCCCCATTTCTGGGTGCACGGGGCAAACGTATTATGTGATCAAGTTCCTTGGCGCAGTCCGCGCCGGGGTTTGGTTATGACGGCCGCAAGGGCCAACCAAAGATGGAATGGGGCGTAGCGACACAAATCCAACTCGGCACATTGTTATTAACGTTCACGGGTCATGCTGCTGTGTAGGAATCGACAATGATCCTTCCGCAGGTTCACCTACGGAAACCTTGTTACGACTTCTCCTTCCTCTAAATGATAAGGTTCAGTATCACTGCGGGCCTCCACCAGAGTTTCCACTGGCTTCGCCCCACTTAGGCATAGTTCACCATCTTTCGGGTCCCGACAGGCATGCTCTCACTCGAACCCTTTTCAGAAGATCAAGGTCGGTCAGCGGTGCACCCATGGGGGATCCCGCCAATCAGTTTCCTTCCGCCTTACGGGTTTTCTTGCCCGTTGACTCGCACACATGTCAGACTCCTTGGTCCGTGTTTCAAGACGGGTCGAATGGGGAGCCCGCAGGCCGATGCCATGAGCACGCAGATGCTAAAGCACACCGTGAGGCACGTGCTACAGGCCACAATCGAGGGGACACCAGCTCCACGAGCATTTTAAAAGCCTGGGCTTAAGACGCCAACACAATCCGCGTCGATCCACACCCCGAGCCGATCGGCGGACTGGTTTGTGCCGTTCCGCATCCGATCGGGCAGCATTGCTGGCCCCATCCGCTTCCCTCCCAACAATTTCAAGCACTTTTTGACTCTCATTTCAAAGTCCTTTTCATCTTTCCCTCGCGGTACTTGTTCGCTATCGGTCTCTCGCCCGTATTTAGCCTTGGACGGAATTTACCGCCCGATTAGGGCTGCATTCCCAAACAACCCGACTCGTAGATAGTGCCTCGTGGTGCAACATGCGCCCCCTTCCAGGGGACTTGGGCCCGTTCCGCCGCTGAGGACGCTTCTCCAGACTACAATTCGAACGCCGAGGGCGACCAATTTTCAAGCTAGGCTGTTCCTGGTTCGCTCGCCGTTACTAGGGGAATTTTGGTAAGTTTCTTTTCCTCCACTTATTGATTTGCTTAAACTCAGCGGGTGCTCCCGCCTGACCTGGGGTCGCGATGCGCACTGTGACTGCATCGGGGTTGTCCACGAAACACACCTCAAGGGCATGATGCGCATGATGCTCTAACGACGGCAGGCTAAGCACACACCACCGCTCATCACGGCATACACCGCCCTGGGTTCCTCCATTTGGGCCAACCGCATTGCTGTGCATACGTGAAGGCCAGTATCAGCCGAACGCAGCCCTCACAGACATTACTGATGCCCAGGGGCTTCATCGTTGGTAGTCATGGTGACTGATGGAGGGACTCCCGGAGAGGAAGAACGCCGGGTGGCTGGTTTGCCCAAGGGGGAGTGCCTGAGATGTTTAGAAAAAGTGGGTTAGGAGGTCCCCGGGGTGTTGTTATGGGGAGGAGCCTCCGACGCCCAAGTCAGTGGTGCTGAGAGAAGGTGGAGGAAATAGCACTGAGGGGTTTAGTGAACTCGCCTGGTCGTATTTTCTCAGAGTGAGGAGTCAGGATATTTGACAACTGTTTGCCAGAGTGTATTCCCTGGTATTTATAGAGGTGTCCAGCCCGTTCAGATCGTGACACGTGTTCGGTCGGATGTTCTCTGAATGTCTGGGCGTAGAGGAAAAGTAGCTGGTGGTAGGCTTCCTTGAGCCCTGAGCGGAGACGGGCCATGATGTGACTTTGATGGCATCGGCGTGTCAGAGCGCCGTTTGAGGTGGCTTGTGACGTCTGTTGGCGACATGTCAGAGGCTTCCTTAAATGCTCCTGCCGTACTCCCGAGGTCCCTGGGTGAGGTCGTCCTCTAGTACGGACAGTGCCACTTTGGGAAACATGCCCCCAGTTCGGGGGTTCCCAGATTCAGGGAGCTCCGCCTTCGGGAAGATCATGTTCGGCCCGCGCTAGCTGGTGAAACTCTTCTGAAGGCGGTCCGTTTACTACCTTGGGGGGCCTAATAGTATCCTCAAGTTCCTTGGCGTGCCGAGCTCGGGCTCTTCGGCTTCTCTCCGAGGTGTGTGATCCCACCTTTTCCGGGTAGCGCCAGATCTCCTGGCCATTCTGGTGGCAGGGAGTTCGGCTAGGTGGAGGCGATAGTCCTTCGGCTATCACATGCCCCACTTCGGAAAGCCGAAGTGAAGACTTCGGTTTTGTTTTCTTTCCGAGGATGTTCTTTGGGAGTTTATAGAGAGTAACACCTGTGTCGAAGGTACACCTCTTGCCCAAAGGTGTGGGCTGCTCGGCCTTGGCCTATTTTTTGGTGTCTCCGAGGCAAAGCCTGTGCCGAAGATACTCCTCTTGCCCGAAGGTATGGGCTGTTCGGCCATAGCCCATCTTTTGGTGTCTTCGAGGCAACCTGCTTCTTTGCTTTTGCAGGTCTGTGCAGCGTCGCGTCTGATGGCCAAGCGCGTCAGTCAGAGCGACGTGTCCCAGTTTTTTAGGGATGTCAGAAGACATGTCCCCAATTTTGGCGCGACGGTTGACACGTGGCGCATTGTCATGGAGGAGAGTCGCGTCGTTTACAGACAGCGCATCTTTTCAAGCGCAGAGTGCAGTTACGGTGATGGTTCACCTTCAAAGGGCACTTATGACGTCGTTTCAGTTACCCACACTTGGCCTATAAATAGCCCATTCCGTCATAAGCCCCTTTTGCTTTTGCTTCTGCTCTTTCACTGCTTGCCCTTTTCTCTGCGCTTTCTCTTGCTTTTACAGCGGAGCTGTTTTAATCAGAGCTTTTTCCGGCAACCTTTTACGATGGCGACCTCCGATTTTGGCAAGTCTTTTGGTGGGTTTTTTCTTTCCAGAGTCTTGTAATACCTCTGTTTTTTAGAGTTTTTGCCGAAAGTTGTTTTCTTGGCTCTTTCCGAACTCATTTTTCTGTTCAAAATGCCTATTCCTGAGAGCTGGCAGCCTCTTTTACCTCATCCTTGTTGCACCACCCCTAAAAAATTAGAGAGGTGGAAGAAGAAGTTCTTTCTTCATTCTTACGGCATTACCCGGCTGCCACGACCTGACCACTATGCTTTTTCAAACCATAGTAACGAGGTTACCGTTTTCCGAGCCCAGCTG
This sequence comes from Aquilaria yunnanensis, assembly GCA_039654915.1. NCBI lineage: Eukaryota > Viridiplantae > Streptophyta > Magnoliopsida > Malvales > Thymelaeaceae > Aquilaria > Aquilaria yunnanensis. The sequence goes on along the minus strand of CM077598.1, from coordinate 68,950,930 downwards.
AAGGCTGGACTTCGGTAACCTCCCTTGAAGATGGTTTGCGAGTTCTGCCAATTTCATGGCATTGCTGTGAATCAGCCTCCCCCGAACTCGTACTGTTATTTTAACGCCTTCCTCTGTATGTGTGGCATCTTCGGGATAAAACCCCATTTTGTAATTTTCATGCAGTACTACAAGCTCTTCGTGGTCCCGAAGGGTGGCTTCTATTTCATGCTACCTCGGGGATCCGGGAGCAAAAAATTCATGTTCACTTTTGCCACTAAGGATAGTTCGTGAGGGTGGCAACAGAAATTCTTCTTCCTGAAGCTAGATGAGGCCTGGTCGTATGTTCCGACCAAATGGGCTCAGGGAAAGCTGGATATGGACGTCGTTGATCCAAGGATACTGCTGACTCCAGAGTTGGCTCCGGTGTTCGAGGAGTTCGACAGACGTATTCGCGCCGTCTCCAACTGGGCTCCCGAGGTCGCTCCGCACTCCCTGTACCCCTTCCCCATTAACTGGAGGTTGATGACCGAAGAGGTCCTTCGGGAGTTAAGGGTGGTCAAGCAGCATGAGACTGACCTCGGGATGCCAGCTCCTGCTATCGCTGGGAAGGACTCCTGGTTGGTGCAGCTCGTTCGGGAGGAAGTTTATTTCGAAACGCTTTTCGAAAGTAAGTTATCTTCTACTCCCTTGCAGTTTTTCCCTCAGACTTACGCTGATATCTTTTTTCCTTTTCAGAGATGGGGGACGGGACTGCTGCATTCTACAAGTCCCTTTTCTCCGACCAGGTGGAGAAGGGCGATCAGACAAAGAAGGCGGCTTCCCGAAGGCGGAAGGCTACTGGCGCTGGTCCTTCAGCGAAACGGGCAAAGAAAACTGCCCAGCTTCCTCAGCAAGAAATTTCCGAGGAGGCTGGCGAGGAGCCTGGGGCAGCCGAGATTCCGCCACCTGAGGCTGCTGTCGAGGTCTATGCCACTGCTGAGGTTCCTTCCGCCGACGTCCCTCCACAGAGCCCTTCCGCACCGCAGGCCCTTCTGGAGGCCGCGGTAAAGGCGCCTTCTGCCGAGGAGCGGCGTAGGAAGAAAGGCAAGGGGATTTCGACCGAGGAGTCTCAGGACTCCGAGCACGTCGTGGTCGAAGTGCCGCCAGGTTTGTTGTTTTCAGAACAAGTATGGCTCTTTTGTTTTTCTGAAATTTCCTTTGTCTCTGACCTGCTTCTCATTTTCGCCATGCAGGGGAGTTGTTCACTCCGAACTGGGCGGCCGAACACGCGAAGATGCGGGCCCTTCGCGATGCCAAAGTCCCGCAAGGGAAGATACCCAAAGAGCCTTTCTAGACATTCACGGAGGACATGAACGTGTACTCCGAGGACTGTCCTCAAATGGCGAAGCAGATTTCGAAGGGGGTGCTTACAGAGGCCTTCTTCAAGGCTATTGCGGCGGCCCATCCGGGCGATGACACCCTCACCGCGAAAGTTACCGAGCATGCTGCTCAGGTATGCTCTTCACACCTTTTTCCCTTCAATTTTTCCTAAGTGCCTGGCTCTTACTGACCTTGCGTTCATCTTTTCACAGCCGCTGGGGTACGCCGGCTTTCTCCGAGTTCGGGTAGCCAGGCAGACGGCGTTCCGAGCTTCGGCCTTAGAGGCCTTAGAAAAAGTGAAAGTCACGTGCTCGGTGTTGACCGCCAAGAACTAGCAGCTGGCAGATGCTGCGAAGAAAGAAGTTGCTGCCCTTCGGGAGGAGTTCCGGAAGGAAAAGGAAGACCTTGAGAAGGACTCCTCCCAGAAGATTGCTGACCTCGGCGATCAGGTGGCGGGGATGCTCACTGCCAACCAAGACCTTCTCAAGGATAAGTCAGATTCTGACAATCTCATACGGTCGTTGGTGACTGAGAAAAGCGCTCTTGAAGCCGAGGTCAAGTCTTTGAAGAAGGAGCCCGACGTGAAGAAGAGGATGAAGGCGCTGAAGAAGGAGGTTGCAGATTTGAAGGATGAGCTTGAGGACCTGGAGGTTGAGAAGGACAAATCTGACTAAATGACCAAGGTCGCCTTCTAGGACGGGTTCTGCCTTGCTCGGCACCAAGTCCTTCAGAGGTTCCCAGGTCTGGACCTTTCTTTTTTGGAAGCTCTAAACATTCCCGAGGGGCCTCGGTGGTCCTGGTAAAAAATGGAGCACCTGAACCTGCCTTCCATAATTCTGGCGCCGAAGGTGGTGGAAAAGGGCACAAAGGCTGGTGGCTCCCGGGACGCCGAGAACTCTTAGGCTATTTTAGGGGCCTTTTCCTTTTTTTTTCCTCTTCATTTTTGTGCTCCTTCTTCGGGCACTTCTTCTTTGTCAGCCTGATCATTCTCAATGAATATTTTTTGGCTAAGCCTTTTTTGCAAGATTTTGCATTTCCATCGTCCCGAACAAGGTCGCTCAAGAGACTTCGGAAAACTATTCTGCGCTTGTTGCGGCATGTACTTTCATGAGATTTTTTCCATTTTTCCGAGCGTGATGGCTCAAGGGACTTCAAAAAATCACATCTGCGCTTTATCATGGCGAACACCTTCGCGGAATTCTGTCTTGCACCATTTTGTACACTTAAGAACTTTTCTCAAGGACATTCTGTACTTAGGATATTTTTTTGTACAACACAATCCTTCCGCTCCATCTTAAGTGTAGAATTTCTTCAGGGCGTCTGAGTGCCAAGTGTTTTTCAATTCTACGCCTTCGGTGTCGCCAAGTTTGTACACGCCTTTTCATACTTCGGCAAGAACCAGATAAGGTCCTTCCCAGTTCACGCGAAGTACTCCGTGCGATGGCTTTCGGGGTGCAAAGTCAGCCTTTCGGAGAACGAGGTCCCATTTCTTGATTTCTTTTGGCCTGGCTTGTAAATTTATAGCCGCGGCCACTCTTTGCTGGAAAGTTTTTCTTCTCAGCTCAGCTATTTCTCTGTGTTCGCCGATGAGGTCCAGCTTCGTTCTTAGGCCGAGGTCGTTTCCACCTTCATCAAATACTTGCACCCGTACTGATGGTCTAACTATCTCGATAGGGATGATGGCCTCTGTTCCGAAGACGAGTGAGAAGGGAGTCTCCCCTGTGGCTCTTCGGGGCGTCGTTCGGTAACTCCATAATACGCATTGGAGTTCTCCTGGCCATTTCCCTTTTGCTTCCCCCAGCCTCTTTTTCGGGCCATCTTTTATGGTCCTGTTAGATACTTCCACCTGCCCGTTGCTTTGGGGGTGAGCTACTGGGGCGAAGTGCATCTTTATTTCGAGGTCGCTGATAAATTCCTGGAATCCTTTGTCTGTGAATTGGGATCCATTATCAGCCACTAGTACCCTCGATATGCCGAATCTGCATACGATGTTCTTCCATACAAACTTCTGCGCTTCTTTCGCCGAGATAGTTGCTAGCGGTTCTGCCTCGACCCATTTGGAGAAATAGTCTACTACTACCACGTAGAATTTCACGCCTCCGGGAGCTGCGGGGAGTGGCCCAATAAGGTCTATACCCCAGACCGCGAAGGGCCACGGATAGTCAGCCGAAGTTACCACTTCCGAGGGTGCCCTCTAGATGTTTGCATGTCTCTGGCAACTACCGCATTTCCGGACGAACTGCCTTGTGTCCTTTTTTAGGGTAGGCCAGAAGTATCCCTGGCGGAGTATCACTGCTGCCAGGGCATCGGTTCCAATGTGTGAACCACACATGCCTTTGTGGACTTCTTCAAGGATCATTTCAATATCCTATTCGTTCACATATCTTTGCAGCGGATTCGCGTATCCTTGTCGGTATAGTTCTTCACCGATTAGGAAGAAACGGCCGGAGCGCCTTCGCAGTTTTGCAGCGTCATCGGGGTGTTCGGGGAGCACATTTTCCGCGAGGTAGCTTTTTATTGGATCCCTCCATCCTTTTCCCGAGGTCGCTATGCTCAGTGCTGAGATGCTCGGATGGTCTAGCACCTCGGTGTAGGTCTTTGACTTCGCCAAGCAGTCTGCTTCGGTGTTTTTCCGCCGGGGTACGTTTTCGATCCGTACGGCGTCAAACTCTTGAATGAGTTTTGCTACCAGCTCGTGGTATTTTGCCAAGGTTGGGTCCTTCGCCCCATAGTCTCCTGCCGTCTGCCGAACTATTAGCTGGGAATCGCTGTGAGCCTTTAAGTTTCTCATGCCAATCTTTCTGGCCAGTCGTAATCCCATTATGAGGGCCTCATACTCAGCCATGTTGTTAGTGATGTGGAAGCTAAACTTGATAGCCTTCATTACTTCTAGGCCTTCGGGGCCTCTGATAATTACCCCAGCTCCCTGGTGTTTGGACCCCAAGGATCCGTCAACATGTAAGGTCCATTCTGGCTCACCGTCATTCAGATCTGGATGACAGTCCTCAGTGGTGGGTATTTCAGCAAGGAATTCTGCCAGCGCTTGAGCTTTTATGGCCTTCCGAGGTTCATAGGTGATATCGTGTTCGCCAAGCTCTATACACCACTTGAAGAGCCTTCCCAAATGATCCACTTTCCTCATAACGTCCCGTAGTGGTAGGCTACTTCGGACGATGATGGGGTGAGCCTGAAAGTATGGTCGCAGCCTTCTCCCTGCAAGCACCAAGGTGTATATAGCTTTTTGCAGCAGAGGGTACCTGACTTCGGCGCCATGCAGGGATTTGCTTACATAGTAGACCGGCCATTGTTTTGGCCCTTCTTCTTCACGAGGACCGAGCTCACAGCTTTTTCCGTGACGGCGAGGTATAACACGAGGGGCTCTCCCTCGCGAGGTTGTCGCAGAGTCGGCAGGCTGGCTAGGTAGATTTTGAGTTCTTCCTAGGCTTTTTGGCAGTCTTGATCCTAAGGATGATCATCCCTTCCGAGGTTGCGTTCCTTTTTCGCTGCCTTAGTGAGGACTTTGAAGAAAGGCCGACACCTATCTCCATACCTGGAAATGAACCTGCTAAGAGAGGTTATTCTTACGGTGAGTCTCTGCACATCTTTTGCTGTTGCAGGAGTTCGGAACTCGAGCAGAGCCATAATTTTTTTGGGGTTAGCATCGATGCCTCTTTCGGATACCATGTACCCAAGGAACTTTCCCGAGGTTACCTCGAACATGCATTTTTCAGGATTGAGATGAATCCCGAAGGCTCTGAGCTTTTGGAAGGTTTCCTCTAGATCTGCAACGTGGTTACGAGGGAGCATGCTTTTGACTATCATATCGTCAACATATACCTCCATGTTTCTCCCCATTTGGTCCTTAAAGACCTTGTTCATCAACCTTTGGTAGGTGGCTCCTGCATTTTTAAGCCCGAAGGGCATCCTGACGTTGCAGTATGTTCCTCCCTCGGTGATGAAGGCAGTTTTTTCTTCATCTTCGGGGTCCATCCTTATTTGATGGTAGCCACTGAAGGCGTCTAGGAAACTTAGGAGCCCGTACTCGGCAGTTGAGTCTACCAGTTGGTCTATTGGCAGAAGAGGGTATGAGTCTTTTGGGCAAGCATCGTTCAAGTTTCTGAAGTCGATGCACATCCGAAGTTTGCTGCTGCCTTCTTTCGTGGAAATCACCACGTTGCTTAACCATTCGGGGTATTTGACCACCCTGATAACTTCAGCGTCTAATAGGCGCTGGACTTCGATTTTCACAAAGTTGCTCTTATGGGCTGAGATGCGTCGCTTCTTTTGCCGCACAGGCTTTGCTTTCGGGCTTACTTTGAGGCTATGCTGTATTATGCCAGGGTGCACCCCTGGCATGTCTTTCGGCGAGTAGGCAAAGAGATCTTTATTTCCCAGTAGAAAAGATACAAGGTTTTTCTTGTCACCTTCGGGCAAGTTCTTCCCTATTCGGGTAGATTGTCCTGGGACAAGTTCCACTGTTTCTGTTTCCGCTCTCGTGGGATCTCCTTCTTTGTCCTTCTCTAGTGCCTTTGCCTCCGTTGTTTGTGCGAGGTTATTTGCCGGAGCTTTTCGTGCTTTTACAAACACCTTCCTTAGCTCGGCTTGATCTATGAAGACCTCTGCATCTCCATCCTTGGTGGCGAATGTGATAGTCAAGTACTTCACGTCAGGGTGAATGTGCAGGTTTCCCTGTGTCTGTCTTCCAAGGATGGCGTTGTACGAAGAAGGAATGTCCAAGATGATAAATCTCGCCATTGTGGAGGCGTACAACTCAGCTGTTCCACCAACCAAAGTTCCTTTCATCATCAGGGGGAGATCAATCCATCCGAGGACAGGTAATTCAGACGGTCCAACCCCGAAGGTGGGCGATGTGACAGGCTTGAGTTCGCTGCTGGAGATGTCCAAATTCGGCAGTAAATGCGAGAATAGGATGTCGGTATTTGATCCATCATCAAGCAACACTCTTTTGACATCCCAGTTCCCTATCCTTGCCATGATTAGCAGCGGATCGTCATGGGGGAAGATGACGATGGATCCATCTTTGCGAGC